>JACEVL010000126.1:2579710-2594710 GCA_020284085.1 Aporrectodea caliginosa | reverse complement strand
CATTCAACCATCAAACTTTAGGACCGTATGTAGAGTTTCACTATCTGAGTATTTTTTTTACTCAATTTCATTATGATGCCCTTCGAAAAGCTCAATTTAATAATATGTCCATTGATGCCCTATAGCTTGATGCCGTGTACGCGATTATTACACAAATTGATCAAATTATTATGATGGCTATTATGCAAATGTGACCGTTGTTATGCAAATGACCAAATCACATAAATAATCGTCGTAACCAGTTTTGACATTAGTCCCATTGACGGCGTAAAAAACGATCGAATTTACTATAATTAGCCATTAACATTCACGATCACAACGTATACGCCAACTTTGGTTATGGTACACATGAATAGGCTATCTTAGTAGATATCTGAAGAGGCGTTATAAATGTTCAATTACATTACGTTAACTTGCGATTTCTCGAAAGAAGCCCCGGAGAGACATTGCATTATATCTTTAGCAAATTTATAACGTTTTTACTATTTGCCACAGAAACATGCATTTCTCACATAATTAGATAATAATTCTGCTATGCAAGCTCAATCCGAATTTAGAAGGATTTCTTAGATAAAGTCACGTACTGTGCTGACTCTTGTCTTATTAACGGAGGAAGAGAAGGAACAGGACAGGTGGTGGAGGTGGACAGGTGGTGGAGGTGGTCAGTAGTGGTGGTAGGGGTGTTGGTGTCATGGTGGTGATGTTATAGTGTTAAATCGATGTAATTAAAATCTGGACCAGTCAGTCGGAAAACGTCAATATGTTGTTGAAAAAAGACAGGATGCAGAGAAAATCCAGAAGTGTAAACACTCATTCCTTAATATTATAAGCGTCTTCATACATCTATCTATATACACATCATGAACGATATCTCAAACACGTTTTATACAGCTAATATATCCGGGTTATATATATATATAAATATATATATGTAATATATATAACCCTTGCGAAGTCGGGTACAAATGCTAGCATATATATTTTATATACATACATATATATATATAATATATATATATTATATAAAAGACGTTTCATAAGGATATATAATAAATATATATATATATATAGATATAGTATATATTAAACGTCTATACATGGGCCTATATATTGAATTCTTTAGAGAGGTCGTTGGTCGTGTTTCGTCGATGACTTGTCGTCTCTGTATAAACTGCCGTCAACCATCGAGATTACATTAACGACCATCGTTCAGCGAAGTCGGTGCTTACCGCAAAATCAGATGAAATTTTGCAGCGCCAACCGAACGCCGCTGCATGGTGGCGCCACAGTCGAGGAACGTGTCCCGCTGCTCGAGACACTGCGCAGAGGCGCCATTTGCTGATGATGGTCATGACTTCGTCCAAGCTAAACTAGATACTCGCCGGAACGCGGAAAGAATTCGGCTGCGTTCGGCCGCGTTCGGTTACGTGCCGAATATCGGCTGGTGTCACGATAGAAAGTTTCCCCAGAACTGAGTATCCCGGAGTGAATAATAATAATAATAATAATAATAATAATAATAATAATAATAATAATAATAATAATAATAATAATAATAATAATAATAATAATAATAATAATAATAACAATAATAATTACTTTATATAGTAATCTCTAAGTCCCTGAGGGATCCTGTATACCTCGGGGCAAAAAAATAATAATAATAATAATAATAATAATAATAGTAATAATAATATTGTCGTTTATTGTAACAATCCGGTTGACAAACCGCAACCGGTTACAGTGTACAGTTATGCAATTTAAACAATTCACAAGAACACAAATGACAGAAGACATAAATCTTAACTACTAACAGAACAGACAGCCTGAAATAATGTCTTTGTTTAGTTTCCCTCACACATTTCATGTCGTTATTGTGACGCATGATTCGAAAATACTGAATAGTTGTACAATAAAGTTAGAATATCCACCTGATTAAAATTATCCTTAGCTTAAAAACAAAATTTAATGTGGCTTTATATCTCACGGAATATCTGAAGGAATAAAGTCTCCCCGTGGAGAGATAATTTCAACGGAGGATGAAATATTTTCTCTCCCAGAGATTTGTTTAGTCTCCAGGGGAAATTTATTCTCAAACAGAACCTCCGGGGAGAATCTGTCGCGTAGGGAATTCTCCGGTGGGAATATTTTTAAGGGGACACTTTGTTTTTGAGGCACCGACGTAAATCGGTTTACGCAAACTCTGCATTTCGTCCTCCGAACGCTTGGTGGCGTTGATGTATGGGGACCGACCGTAAAAACAATATTCATTTGGGTTGTTTGGTAACCGCTATCTCGTTTCTAAATAAGTAATTTGAATCTGCCGGGTAATGTCACACGAGTTTGGAGGACTCAAATTGCATTAAATATAGCAGGTAAACGTTTTATGGAACAAATATAAATTACTTGACATCGCATGATGTATAGCCTATAAAGTTGGTTGAAAAAAGCGAAGCGTAAATTAACGCCCATAAAACGAAGTTGGAGGACGCAAATTGCATTTTATATATAGCAGATACAGTACAAATTTTATGGAACATAATTTTATAATATATAGGGTAGAGCTGTACCGATTAAACGGCCATACGCGTAATCGGGCCGATTATTAGAACAATCGGCATAATCGGGTATCGGCAGAAATAATCGGTTAATCGGTGCCGATGTCAAAATTGTGTTATAATTTAATAATTTTACTTGAATTATTGCATATTCCAAGTTTTTCATCGATTTTCATCTATCGTTTTACGTCATTTATTATTTACGCATTAAAACATAATTATCGTTAACAACTTCCCAACTTAATTTAAACGTCCACCCTTATAGTTGTGACGATAGATTACTGGTTTATGTTTCGGAACCGAACATTTTGACAAAACAAATAATGAAATATTCGGTCTCATAAATTGGGTATTGGCAGTTTAATAATCGGCTATACGCTGTATCGGTATCGGCAATTTAATAATCGGCTATACGCGGTATCGGCATAATCGGCAAAAAGCGATATCGGTACAGCTCTAATATAGGGCGTCTTGACCGGGTCCTTTGTTTTGTCGCTCGGCTGATTGGTCGTATTCCAAAAATATGCCTCTGTCTCCGCCTACATGCGAGATGTCTTTTGCACTGGCTTCCTGCCTCGCAACGCATCACTTACAACTATAGCAGCACTTGTCTGTTGGTGTCTCACTGGTAGTGTTCCGTCCTACTTAACTGATCTCTGTCACCCTGTATCCGACTTAGCCTCCCGTCGAGCTCTTCGCTCTTCGGCTCTTCGCTCTTCGGCTAAGAGGAACTTCTGATCCCTCGGGCCCACTCTTCGGTCAGACAGCGTTGGGCCTTCTCGGTTGTTGGCCGCTCCACTTGGAACGGGCCCCGCTAGCTCTACCTTCAATGCCCCAGAATAATTCGTCGCGTTCTATCAAGTTTTCCTCGTTTCACTTTAGCTGCGGCTGGGCTGAGTTCGCCTCTGAGTAGCCTATATATATATGCTTCTCGAAGAGGCGCCAATCATCGTCGATATGGCGGCGTCGTTAAATAAACGTAAACGGCGCTATATAAATTTCCGGAATGAATGAATGAATGACTATAAAAATTACTTGACTGTACTGTGTTAGTGGAAAACCGCCGCCCTACAACTGCTATTTATTTCACTGTGCAATATAAATGTTCATAAACGTAATAAAATTCAAATGAATTCTAATCTTGACTGTTACGGCTAACGATTTTTGAAGTCTCGGACGGTCCCCTACTAATATGACGTCATTGGGACGCATGTGAGTATTTAGGGGTGGTTTTACGGTTTCACCCCCCCCCGTAAGTGCATTACTGTTATCAAACACTAAAAATGTAGAAAAATACGACCATTTCCAACGGAAACTTAAAACTAACCCGAAATTTATCCTGGCTACGCCTCTGTTGGGACGTCATCTGCTAACAATCTACAAAAATGGTGGCAAAATGGTGCTATGCGAAGATGAAAATAAAGGTTTAACGACAAAATAGGAATTCTGACGCAAAAATATTTCCTACGAGAATTTCCAGAAGAAGGATGTGGACTCTGTGGATCGAAGCATAGGCGTCTTTATAAATAGCTGCTCTCTTATACATGCGTCCATGATTGAAGACCCTTCTGAGAAGCATCGATGGAAGCAGATCGCCAAGTCTTCAGGCAGATCACGAGGAAAAGAAGAAAAAAAGAAGAGCAGTCCCTTAAGGCTTAAGCTAGTCTGACAGTCAGCCGTGGTTATGAGTGTTAGCGACTTCATTTTTCTTAAGATCAGCATCTATAAGGTCTGATCAAGATAAACTGTTTTTCTTAGATAAATCGCTAATCAAAGAAAGATAGGCATCGACTAATAGAAATTTCAAAGAAAAAAATCGCATGGTGGACGTAGAATAGCTAATGAAAGAAAGATGGGCATAGACTCATAGAAAAAGCAACTTTTTATTTTTTCTCGTACCACTTAGCGACACCTGGCGTACCACTATTGATATGCATACAACCGTTTGACAACCGCTCCACTATAAACTATCGCGAACCCGCAGCAGCAGATCACGAACTACGAACGAAACTCCTGATTTCAAACCTCCTGTAATTTTGCCTGCAGACAGTCCAGACCTAGATCCAGTGGATTGTAAATCTACGGAATAACGCATGAAAATATCCACAGGACAAAAATTCGGAATGTCGATGAGCTACGCCAGGGTATCAGGCAGGCCTGGAATGAAATGCAACACAGAAATGACTCTGCAATAAGTCAGCGATGGGCGCTCATTACGACCTGCGTCGCAGCCGAAGGAGAACATTTTCAGCACAAATTATAGCTTAATACGTCAAACTTTATGATTTGGTTCTTTTCCCAATTTGATTTAAAATGCAGTGGTTCGCAATTTTGAATACAAGTTATTAGGAAGTTTTCCAAAGGGGCTCTTTTCCCACTAACAGTGTACACATATGTACATGTAGATAGCCTATGTATCTATCTAAATAGGTATATGTATGTATGCGTGCATGTTTGCATGTATGTATGTATGTATGTATGTATGTATGTATGTATGTATGTATGTATGTATGTATGTATGTATGTATGTATGTATGTATGTATGTATGTATGTATGTATGTATGTATGTATGTATGTATGTATGTATGTATGTATGTCAATGTGCATATGTGCCCGTGTTCCATTGCACATGGCCCATCTGGTTTCAGCGACCGTGGCACTAAAGGCAGATGGGAATTAATTATACATCAATACACCAATATTCTAAATGGCAAGGCCACAAAATAACCCCAGTCCTACTCTGGTGTATAAATATAAATAAATAAATATATATTATTATATCTGGTCACTTCAAAGGATTGTTAAAGGTCTATTAATTTGTGTCCAGACTCTATTAGAGTGTTAGGTGTTATTCATTCATTCATTCATTCAGAGCATTTATATAGCGCCCCTTCAAGAAGCTACTCAGAAGCGCTCCCGGCCCAGCCACGACTAAAGAAAAAGACTTGAGGGACTTGTAGAACCCTGCCGGATGGCTCACAAGTAAAGAGCGGAGCTTAAGCGGGAGGTCATTCCAGATGGAAGGTCCCACAACCGAAAAAGCACGGCGCTGCTTAATAGCCAAGCGTGCCCGTGGAACTAGGAGCTCACCCCTCGTCGTAGAACGAAGCGCCCGACGCGCTGCAACGTCGGACACTGGGCGGCAAAGATCACGCAAGTAAGATGGAGCACAGCCAAGAACGCAGCGAGAAACTACAGCAGCAGTGCGGTATGAGATCCGCTGAGAGATAGGCAGCCAGTGCAACACATCACGTATGTATGCAGAGACAGGAGAGAACTTAGGAAGTCGTCCAATGAGACGAGCAACCGAGCGTAGAACTCGATCTAGTCGTCCCAGAACCCCAAGAGGAAGGCCAGCAAGTAGGGAGCAACAGTTGTCAATTCGACTGGTAACAAAGGCGTGAACAAGGACCACGACTGCATCGTGAGAGAGAGAGCGAGAGACCACTCGAAGCTGACGAAGCTGATAATAACAACTCCGTGCAACCAGGTTCACATGTTGAGACAAAGTAAGCTCAGAGTCAAGAGTAAGTCCTAGATCAAGAACTGAGACGGAAAAGGTTATGTGAGGAAAGAGCAAGGTAAGTTGGGAAAAGTCAATACCCTGAAGTTGCCTATACGGCCACCCAGCCAAATAAGTTGTGTTTTAGAAGAATTTACGATGCCATTATGTCCATTATTACGACTTCTTGCGAGAAACGAATTCCCGACCTGGAACATTATAATTATTGTTAAACATTTTCGTTCAATAGGAAACCATTTGACACGCTGCAACTGGGAAATTATATTTTCTAAAATAGAAAGTGTTTCTGGTCAAAAATATTACATTTTTGGTATTTGGATCGGTAGTCCTGGGATGCGCCAATAACGATATCTGCCTGACTAGGGTCTAAGTGAACCTGGCAATTAGATTTTAGTCTCATGAAGCCCTGTTTCTGTGTTAGAAAGCCAAGACTCAGTTATAGTAGATGACTTGTGTACACGGGATAACCGATACAGGTGACTCCTTATTAGAATTGGACGTCGTTGCTGTCTGATACAATCGACAGAGCTTTGTGATTTGAAACCCGCTTCTGGTTGAAATGTTCTTCCTTTGGTTAAGCTGCTGTCGCTGAAGCAGCAGATTTCTGTTCGCGTTTCTGTGCTGTGTTCATTTTGAAGGTGTAATTTGCCGTGTATTGTCACTTATGAATAATATAATTTTATCATAGACCGAAAAGAGCGCATAGCCTAATTTATTTAGGTACTTCTAACAATTATACGTATTTATGTATGTATGCATGTTTGCATTTGTATAGCTTGTCAGTATAATCAGCATGCATGCATGTAAGTATGTATGTATACTTTTATAGGCTTATGTATTTGTGCATGTCTATGAGCATAGATATAAGTGTATATATATATATATATATGTATACAATAATCTATATATGTATATATGTGTGTATGTAATGTATGTATGTATATATATGTGTATATGTATGTATAATTGTCCATTTCAGCATCGATGAAGAATTTGATTGAGCCCATGGCTTCGTCGAAGGCGCGTAGGAAATTGAGTCGCAGTTCGACGCTATACGGCGTAAGACCCACGAGCGTCGTACAGGACAGAGAGACACAGAGACAGACGGAGACAGAGACAGAGACAGAGACAAAGAGAGACAGAGCGTGTGCTGTAGGCCATGCCATTAAACGTCGGACGTACTTACTTATCTGCTTTTCCTCTAAGTCTCTCCTGAAAGCGCTCCGGCTTTAATGTGCTTCGCTAAATTATGCAGCCAGCGATGGAAGAAATTGAGCAGAAAAGAACGCCAATCACTACCATCAGCGATACTCGTCGCAAATGTTCCCACAGGAGTTGAAAGTGAGTTCAATGCTGGTCATAATATATGCATTCTGCAGAGCAAGGCATTCTTTTACATTCTTCTAATGGCATCGGGCAGGTGCTGGTCATTTTTGGAAGTGACCCAAACCAACATATGTTTCTGTGCTTTTCATCTGTACGAACCTGCGATCTAGTTTTCAGTAAATAATTCCGCTATAGCTTTCACTCGATTAGTTTTACAGTCATTGACGAAGCTGCAGCAATAAAAGAGTTTCTTATTAAATGCCCTGCATCAGAAAGTCATCCTTTATGTTTTTAACTCAGAGAATTTTTAGTGGAGGAACGTGCCTGTGCATTTTTCTTCAGTCATTTCAAGTTGATGTAAAAGTTTCGTTTTCACTACCAATTTGAAGGTAATGGTCTGTAGATCAATATTCGTCCGAGGGGAAAGCATGCAGATAAAAAATGAAGGGTGGGGGGCTCGAAAACCCCCTCTGGCCTATGGGAAATATGTGTATTTTTTTCAGTCATTTCAAATAGATGCAAAAGTTTTATTTTCAGTACCAATTTGAAGGTAATGGTCTATAGACCAATACTGGTCCGAGGGGAAAGCATTCACATAAAAAAAGAAGTGTGGGGGCTCGAAAAACCCCTCCAACCTATGCAAAATATGTGTATTTTGCTCCAGTCATTTCCAGTAGATGCATAAGTTTCGTTTTTTCAGTACCAATTTGAAGGTAATGGTCTCTAGATCAATACTGGTCCAAGGGGTAAGCATTCAGATTAAAAAATGAAGCGTGGGGGTTCGAAACCCCCACCTCCGTCCTTTGAGAAATATGTGGATTTACTCCAGTCATTTCAAATAGATGCAAAAGTTTCTTTTTCAGTACCAATTTGAAGGTAATGGTCTATAAATCAATACAGGTCCGAGGGGAAAGCATTCAGATAAAAAAATAAAGCGTGGGGGTTCGAAATCCCCCGGCCTATGCTAAATATGTAAACTGTTGTAACTTTTGATTGGATGGTCCGATTTGAACATATTTGGTATGTATGGATTCAGAATCATGAGATGCAAGTGATATTAACATTCATATTGCACATAAAAGCGTGTATTGCATATAAAAGCGTGGGGGTTCTAAATCCCTTTTCCGGCCTATGCGAAATATGCGTATTTTGCTACAGTCATTTCCAGTAGATGCATAAGTTTCTTTTTTTCAGTACCAATTTGAAGGTAATGGTCTCTAGATCAATATTGGTCCGAGGGAAATGCATTCAGATTAAAAAATGAAGCGTGGGGGTTCGAACCCCCACCTCCGTCCTTTGCCAAATATGTGGATTTTACTCCAGAGTATTTCAAATAGATGCAAAAGTTTCTTTTTCAGTACCAATTTGAAGGTAATGGGCTATAGATCAATACTGGTACGAGGGGAAAGCATTCAGATAAAAAAAATTAAGCGTGGGGATTCGAAAGCCCCCGTCCTATGCGAAATATGTAAACTGTTGTAACTTTTGATTGGATAGTCCGATCTGAACATATGTGGTATGTATGGATTCAGAATCATGAGTTGCAAGTGATATTAACATGTATATTGTACATAAAAGCAGAGATGGTGCCAGTGTTGGCGCATATCCACAAAACTAAAGAAAGTTTCATAACAAAGTTGCTAATAAACTGGCAAATATAATATAACAAATTGAACGTATATATATACAGAGGTAGTTAAGTATTGCATATTGTTCTTGTCCAGCTACTTTGCACATGTAGACCTACACTTGCAAAGATGTGTGCATTTCAATTTTGCCTTCATGCACTTGCAGAGAGAGCAGGTACTTGTGCAAGTGCACTTCACATCCAGGTGGAAAACATCCCTGGCCAGGGGCAGCGAGGTCCATATGGGAAGCAGCTTGCCTTCCTCTTCCTTCCACAATGTCAATGCCATCGTTGGAGTCATTGGAGTACAGTCTACAGACGAATTTCGCTGCCACTTCTTTCAGCCTTGGCGATGTTTGAAAAAATGGAGTATCGACGACAACTGCAAATTTCTCCATGAGGGATGGAACTTCGTGCATCAACTTTCAGCTATGAAAAGAATGTGTACATCACTGTAGGTGATAAAGTCCATCATGTAGGAAACAGTCCACCAATGGTGCAATGCAACCATGAACAAGCAGACACTCGTGTCCTTATACATCTCTTACATGCACTTCAAACATGGTCACTTGGGATGGTTCATACCGGAGATACTGATGTTGTCGTAATTCTGTTGAGTAATTTCCATCATATCAAGGCTCTGAATCCTGCTGCAGAAATCTGGATCTCCTTCAAAGCGGGAAAGACAACTAGAATGATCTCCCTGAGCACTATCGCCTCAAACCTTGGAACGACAACGTGCAAAGCAATGGCTCTCTTTCACGCATTTACAGGATCAGACATTTACAGGATCAGGATCGTTCAAGTTCAAGGGTAAGCGATACTGCTGCAAATTCGTCTGTAGGCTGTGCTCCAATGACTCCAACGATCACATTGACATTGACCTCATCCGAATGAAGGTGTTCTAACAGAAGACTAGGGACGTGGAGAGAATTCCCCCAACAACCGATGCTTTGGATCAACATCTCAATAGAAGTGTATTTCAAGCGAGCATATGGACAACAGCTCATAGGTCCATGCATGATGCCTTTGAACAACCCCACTAATCATGGGTGGAAGGAAGAAGAAGGCAAGCTGCTTCCCATATGAACCTTGCTGCCCCTCACCAGGGATGTATTCCACTTGGATGTGAAGTGCACTTCATTCATTCATTTCAGATATTTATATAGCGCCCCTTCAGGATTTCTACTCAGAGGCGCTCCCGACTACAGCGCGGACACTGAATCGGAGTTTCACGCCGAAGCGCATGAGCAATTGCGAGTGAAGGACTTGCCCAAGGTCCCTACGTGGCGGCTTGAGGTAGATTCTAAGCCGCAACTCTCCGGCTGCAAGGCACCAAATATACCCCTTGAGGCGGATTCGAACCCGCAACCCTCCGGCTGCAAGGCACCGAACATACCCCTACACCACCGCGCCCCACACAAGTACCTGCTCTCTCTGCAAGTGCATGAAGGCAAAATTGAAATGCACACATCTTTGCAAGTGTAGGTCTACATGTGCAAACTTTGCAAAGTAGCTGGACAAGAACAATATGCAATACTTAACTACCTCTGTATATATATACGTTCAATTTGTTATATTATATTTGCCAGTTTATTAGCAACTTTGTTATGACTCTTTCTTTAGTTTTGTGGATATGCGCCAACACTGGCACCATCTCTGCTTTTATGTACAATATACATGTTAATATCACTTGCAACTCATGATTCTGAATCCATACATACAACATATGTTCAGATCGGACTATCCAATCAAAAGTTACAACAGTTTACATATTTCGCATAGGCCGGGGGCTTTCGAATCCCCACGCTTAATTTTTTTTATCTGAATGCTTTCCCCTCGTACCAGTATTGATCTATAGCCCATTACCTTCAAATTGGTACTGAAAAAGAAACTTTTGCATCTATTTGAAATACTCTGGAGTAAAATCCACATATTTGGCAAAGGACGGAGGTGGGGGGTTTCGAACCCCCCACGCTTCATTTTTTAATCTGAATGCATTTCCCTCGGACCAATATTGATCTAGAGACCATTACCTTCAAATTGGTACTGAAAAAAGAAACTTATGCATCTACTGGAAATGACTGTAGCAAAATACGCATATTTCAGATAAAAAATTCAGCGTGGGGATTCGAAAGCCCCCGTCCTATGCGAAATATGTAAACTGTTGTAACTTTTGATTGGATAGTCCGATCTGAACATATGTGGTATGTATGGATTCAGAATCATGAGTTGCAAGTGATATTAACATGTATATTGTACATAAAAGCAGAGATGGTGCCAGTGTTGGCGCATATCCACAAAACTAAAGAAAGAGTCATAACAAAGTTGCTAATAAACTGGCAAATATAATATAACAAATTGAACGTATATATATACAGAGGTAGTTAAGTATTGCATATTGTTCTTGTCCAGCTACTTTGCACATGTAGACCTACACTTGCAAAGATGTGTGCATTTCAATTTTGCCTTCATGCACTTGCAGAGAGAGCAGGTACTTGTGCAAGTGCACTTCACATCCAGGTGGAAAACATACCTGGCCAGGGGCAGCGAGGTCCATATGGGAAGCAGCTTGCCTTCCTCTTCCTTCCACAATGTCAATGCCATCGTTGGAGTCATTGGAGTACAGTCTACAGACGAATTTCGCTGCCACTTCTTTCAGCCTTGGCGATGTTTGAAAAAATGGAGTATCGACGACAACTGCAGAAGATCTAAAGTTCTAAACAATTATATCAGGTATTGATTGTAAACGTTTACAATCAATACCTGATATAATTGTTTAGAACTTTAGATCTTCTGTGGTCTTCCGAGTGAACATCGAGGTTCAACTCGGCTCTATCGATTTCGTTCAGTTCCTTCCTTTCTCCATCTATATCTTACTCTGCCCGTTGTAATTTGTCTTCTGCTCGGATTATGTCATGGAATTGGGGTTCGTCATGTGACGTAATTAGGATTTTACATTTTATGACGTCATTTTATTACATCATTTCATTACAATATTACATATGTATTTTTAATGAATTCTATCGGATTTGAAGTTGGTTTTAACAATTGATCATGACGTGTTGATTGTGATTTCACTTTGATGCTTTTGGCATTATGGTAATGTTGCCAGAGAAGTCGTTAGATAAGATTAAGTTAGATTAGATTAAATTTGTTTTAATTTTGATTACATTACATTGCATCAGTTATTTTGTCATCGGAGCCTTGTTTTCTTCCAATTCAGAACCACCGTGTTCACATCATTGCTATTCTCGGCAGAAATAGGCTAAGAACGACATCAAAGAAGCATCAATCCAATCCACTCCTCCCACCCAACGCCGTCCACTCTTTCCACTCCCTTCTATCCACTCTCCCATTCCACTCCTGAGACCCTTCTAGATCTTCTTCGGTCAGGTATTACTGTCCGACAGTTTTTAATTAGAATCTAAGAAGTCCGAGCTCCAAGACTCCTGAGAGCGTCATGAGCCACGAAGCGTGCCTGCTTCTTGGACCACTTGGAGCGTGACAGCAATCAATCGCTGAAGCCGCCTCTGCCTCCGCCGGAGGCGACACATCCGGTCCGGATGCGGACGGATGATGGACGGAGGAGGGTGGACCATTTGCAGCAGCAGCAGCAGCAGCATCCACTTTAGATTCAAAGATCCGGCGCAAGACAGGAGGCACGTTGAGCAAAACATCCATCCATCTATCCACTCATCCGGCCACACGTCAATACGTCCATCCGTTCGTCCATCCATCAATCCATCCATCCATCCATCCATCCATCCATCCATCCATCCATCCATCCATCCATCCATCCATCCATCCATCCATCCATCCATCCATCCATCCATCCATCCATCCATCTATCATCCATCCATCCATCCATCCATCCATCCACCCATCAATCCATCCATCCATCCATCTATCCATCCATCCAAATCAATCCATCCATCCATCCATCCATCCATCCATCCATCCATCCATCCATCCATCCATCCATCCATCCATCCATCCATCCATCCATCCATCTATCCATCCATCCACCCATCTATCCATCCATCCATCTATCCTCCATCCATCCATCCATCTATCCGTCCATCTATCCATCCATTCATCTATCCACCCACCCACCTACCTACCCACCTCACATACACATACATACATACATACATACATACATACATACATACATACATACATACATACATACATACATACATACATACATACATACATACATACATACATACATACATACATACATACATACATACATACATACATACATACATACATACATACATACATACATACATACATACATACATACATACATACATACATACATACATACATACATACATACATACATACATACATACATACATACATACATACATACATACATACATACATACATACATACATACATACATACATACATACATACATACATACATACATACATACATACATACATACATACATACATACATACATACATACATACATACATACATACATACATACATACATACATACATACATACATACATACATGCATGCATACATACATACATACATAGATAACCTATATATATATAAGTACATACAGATAGGATAGACAAGACAGACAGACAGACAGAGTGAGAGAGAGCGCGAGAGAGAGCGAGAGAGAGACAGGGTCACAGACAGAGAGAGACAGAGAGACAAACATCGACAGACAGACAGACAGATAGAGATAGGCAGAGAGATAAACGTACATTAACAGCCATAGGTGAATCCCGTGCGGACGGATATAGGAACGAATTCAGTGACCGACCGACTCACTGACTCACTCACTCATTTACGCAGTGACACGCTCACTGACTCGTGTCAGAACCAGTCACTAGCAAACACAGAATCCGAACTAAACAGTCCAAGACAACAATGGGACACAGGACAAAGGCAGACATAGCGTCCACGAGGCAGACACATACAGACAGACAACAGGACAGACACCAGGACGAATTAATTAATATCGGACAAATGCAGACAGACAGAGGGACAGACAAGCAAACATACACTGAGACTACCAGAGCGGAAGAGGAGTTAATGAAGATTCGTTGTGTATCGCCAGCCACAGCATTAAGTGCTATGAGATCGTTAACGATAAGACCGCATCGATCTGTTACAAAATATAGCTACCCATCAGACCTCTGCCTTTCATATAGCGCTCTTTCTACGAACCCGTGCATACAATCTAGATTTGTTATATAATATCATAGCAGCATAAAAAGCAATCACAGAAACTAACCATAAAGGCCTGAATCGTCCTTTATAAAGCTCCATAAACCCGATTATAAACATGGATGTTAGCACGCGCAGAACTAAGCTGGGCAGTCGTTAGATGGTGGCTTGACCGTATATATAGAGCTATGAGTTCTGGTTATGCAGCTCGCGTTTCCAGATATTTAGTAGGGTGTGACCGAATCTTGATCCTGAAATCATTTTGCGCCGGATTTTGCCCTTGATAGGCAGATATCGTTATTGGCGCATCCCAGGACTACCGATCCAAATACCAAAAACTAGTAATATTTTTGGCCAGAAACAATTTCTTTTTTCATTAATACAAAAATAGTAACCTGTTTTGGCGACCTCCTGTGGTAATCTTCAATTTTTATCGTTGAAAGTCCTTGTAAAATAATGAAATTGTGAGTCGACGCATCAACAAAATGCGATCGCGGAGTAACAAACAGTGCCTAGAACCAAATAAAAATAAATATTGCCGATTAATCGGATCCAGATTCGACAGAAAAGCGGCCAAATATCCGGAGAGTATCCGGATTCGGAAATTCGCAAAAAAATCCAGTTGGTCACACCCTAATATTTAGTCGATGGAGGAGGAAAGCTGTTAAACCTCACGCTTGTTTGATAAAAAATCGATCGCGAAAAAGGTTGTCAACCTTCATGTTCCACGGACTCGCTTGGCTATTAGGCA
>JACEVL010000126.1:2555000-2579690 GCA_020284085.1 Aporrectodea caliginosa | reverse complement strand
CTCAGTGTACTTCGTTCAGTTACGTATTGCTTTCTCAATCCAGTTTTAACTGACAACTTTTATTTCCAGAAGCACAATGCATATAACAATTAACAACAATTATAACTTGACTATTACATATCAGTGCATTGGCTAGGGAACAGGGAGACCCAAAAGGGGCACAAGCCCCGCTTAATTAGGGTCACCCTTTTTAACAATAATCATTTATGGCTGGTTAGTCAGTTGAAAGAAAGAAAGGTTCAACTCAATAATGTTCTTAACTAAATAATAACATTGCAATTTACTAAGAAAATCAATATGTAAGAAAGAAAGGTTCAACTCAATAATGTTCTTAATTAAATAATAACATTGCAATTTACTAAGAAGATCAATATCTAAACAATTCGATGAAACAGTGTTAAATGAAGTATGGTTAATCCTTCAAGTAACTATTCCACAGCTTCTTAAATTGGGTGTATGTGGGTGCATTCCGAATACTCATCGGTACTGCATTCCAAATTTTTGGACCACTACAACAAATTGAAAATCTACGATAATTAGTGCGTGCATATATGACATATAAACCACCAGAAGAAGATCTTGTACAATGACCATGCATCTCTACTACCTTCGTAAAATAGTTTGAAAATGAATCAGGCAGCAAGTTATTGACAAATTTATACATGAAATTACCCAGTTGATAGCGATTTATATTTTCAAAGTTCATAATATTATATTCTCTGTATCTGTATGCCGTGTGGGCGTTAAAAGGATCTCTTGCAATAATTCTAATAGCTTTTTCTGCAGAACCAGAAGACATTTCAACCTAGTAGAATAGTTTGAGTTTGTACGACTGCATCAACTTGATATACAATGTCACATCAACTCGCCATTTATTGTAATGGTTAAAATATCTGACAAGTTGCAATGCATTTCCAATAGAGTACCGTAGTTAATAGTTAGTTATTCATTATCAAAAAGGTTCTAATTATCAATTATTTAGCTATTTCAGCAAAGAAAAGACAAAGATATGAAAAATTGAATAGAATGCACTTTACATCTGAGTATATAGTATATTCTTCAGCCTTGAACCCCATGTACTTATTGGGATAGAAACATTTTTAACCATTGGCAATTTTGCATAGTTATAGTTTTGTATAGCATCATAGAGAAGTGGATTGAGCATACCCTAAATGTGCACCAATCACAACCATTTTTGGCAGCAATAAGTTGCTACTGGAGGAGTATCAGATGAGAGAGGGTGGGAGCCAGTAAAATATTTAAAAATCTTTTCCCATGTTGCTAAGAACAATCCTAGTATGTATGCATGCATGTATGTATGTATGTATGTATGTATGTATGTATATGTATGTATGTATGTAATATATAGCGTATGTATGTATGTATGTATGTATGTATGCATGTATGTATGTATGTATGTATGTATGTATGTGTATGTGTATGTGCCAATGTGCCCGTGTGCCATTGCACATGGTCCATCTGGTTTCAGCGAGCGTGGCACTAAAGGCAGAAGGGAATTAATTATACATCAATACACCAATATTCTAAATGGCAAGGCCCCAAAATAACCCCAGTCCTACTCTGAAGTATATAATTATATATGTGTGTATGTATATATATATTGTTCATATCTGGTTACTTAAAAGGATGGTTAAAAGTCTACTAATTTGTGGCCAGACTATTGGAGTGTTAGGTGTTATGTCCATTATATTTGCCAGTGTTTAGACGGTGTGTTAAGACTTCGGCCATCTGGCGAGAAACGAATTCTAAACCTGGAACATAATATTATTATACATATTTATTTAAAAGGAAACCATTTGACACGCCGCAACAGGGAAATTATAGTCTAAGTGAACCTGGGAATTAGATTTTATTCTGACGAAGCCCTGTTTCTGTGTTACAAAGCCAAGGCTCCGTTAGTAGATGACTTGCACAGGATAACCGATATAGGTGACCGCTTATTAGATTTCGACGTCGTTGCTGCCTGGTACAATCTACAGAGTGACTTTGTGATGTGAAGTCCGCTTCTGGTTGAAATGTTCTTCCTTTGGTGCAGATGCTGTTGCTGAATCCGTTAAGTTTTTGTACTGTTCATTTTGGATGATATTTGACGACAGCTTATGACAACAAAGGCCGTTGCCGTCGAAAGAAATTATATTGGCACATTGCAGCTTATATTTCATTTTGAAGGTGCAATTTGTCGTGTATTGTTACTTTTGAATAATATAATTCTAGCATAAACTCATGTAGCCTAATTTATTTATGAAACTTGTAACAATTATATGTATGTGTGTGTGTGTTTGTGTGTGTGTGCATGCTTGTAGTTGTAAAGCTTGTCTGTATATAAGCATGCATGCATGTAAGTATGTATGTAGGTCTATGTATTTATACATATCTATGAACATGGATATAAATGTATATAAATATATATATATTATGTATACAATACATCTATATATGTATATATGTGTGTATATGCGCCTTCGAGAGTTTCTTGTAAGGCGCTATATAAATGTCCATATACATACATGTAATATATATATGTCTATATATATATGTGTGTATATGTATGTATATATGTGTGTATATGTATGTATAATTGCCCATTTCAGCATCGATGAAGAATTTGATTGAGCCCATGGCTTCGTCGAAGGCGCGGAGAAAATTGAGTCGCAGTTCGACGCTATACGGCGTAAGACCCACGAGCGTCGTACAGGACAGAGAGACACAGAGACAGACGGAGACAGAGACAGAGACAGAGACAAAGAGAGACAGAGCGTGTGCTGTAGGCCATGCCATTAAACGTCGGACGTACTTACTTATCTGCTTTTCCTCTAAGTCTCTCCTGAAAGCGCTCCGGCTTTAATGTGCTTCGCTAAATTATGCAGCCAGCGATGGAAGAAATTGAGCAGAAAAGAACGCCAATCACTACCATCAGCGATACTCGTCGCAAATGTTCCCACAGGAGTTGAAAGTGAGTTCAATGCTGGTCATAATATATGCATTCTGCAGAGCAAGGCATTCTTTTACATTCTTCTAATGGCATCGGGCAGGTGCTGGTCATTTTTGGAAGTGACCCAAACTAACATATGCTTTTGTGCT
Organism: Aporrectodea caliginosa; assembly: GCA_020284085.1. Classification (NCBI taxonomy): domain Eukaryota; kingdom Metazoa; phylum Annelida; class Clitellata; order Crassiclitellata; family Lumbricidae; genus Aporrectodea; species Aporrectodea caliginosa. The sequence continues at coordinate 2,576,588 of JACEVL010000126.1, read as the reverse complement.
TTTCATCTGTACGAACCTGCGATCAAGTTTTCAGTAAATAATTCCGCTATAGCTTTCACTCGATTAGTTTTACATTGACGAAGCTGCAGCAATAAAAGATTTTCTTATTAAATGCCCTGCATCAGAAAGTCATCCGTTATGTTTTTAACTCAGAGAATTTTGTCTTGCAGCGGTTTTGCGAACACGGAATGTCTTGATTTTTAAAATGCATGTTGTTAGCGCAGTAGATTACAGTGGTTAGCGTGCTGGGATATCCAACCAAAGACCTGAGTTCAATATCTTGCCAAGTCAGATGTTGTAAGGTCCGTGTCGTAAGGTCGGGATATCCTTCGAGACGCAGGGATGGGCAAATTACTCGGGAAAATGTAATTGAATTACAAACTACAGATTACTTTGGAACACTTAATTGAATTTCAAATTATTACAAAATATATATAGGAAAAGTAATTGAATTGCAAATTACGTAAGTTCAATTGCGTAATTTTAATAACGTAAGTTCAATTACTGCTCATCCATGCTGTGACGTGACCTTGTAGAGGCGCAATATAAATGTGCACTTACGTTTACGATCAATAATACCTGATATAATTGTTTAGAACTTTAGATCTTCTGTGGTCTTCCGAGTGAACATCGAGGTTCAACTCGGCTCTATCGATTTCGTTCAGTTCCTTCCTTTCTCCATCTATATCTTACTCTGCCCGTTGTAATTTGTCTTCTGCTCGGATTATGTCATGGAATTGGGGTTCGTCATGTGACGTAATTAGGATTTTACATTTTATGACGTCATTTTATTACATCATTTCATTGCAATATTACATATGTATTTTTAATGAATTCTATCGGATTTGAAGTTGGTTTTAACAATTGATCATGACGTGTTGATTGTGATTTCACTTTGATGCTTTTGGCATTATGGTAATGTTGCCAGAGAAGTCGTTAGATAAGATTAAGTTAGATTAGATTAAATTTGTTTTAATTTTGATTACATTACATTGCATCAGTTATTTTGTCATCGGAGCCTTGTTTTCTTCCAATTCAGAACCACCGTGTTCACATCATTGCTATTCTCGGCAGAAATAGGCTAAGAACGACATCAAAGAAGCATCAATCCAATCCACTCCTCCCACCCAACGCCGTCCACTCTTTCCACTCCCTTCTATCCACTCTCCCATTCCACTCCTGAGACCCTTCTAGATCTTCTTCGGTCAGGTATTACTGTCCGACAGTTTTTAATTAGAATCTAAGAAGTCCGAGCTCCAAGACTCCTGAGAGCGTCATGAGCCACGAAGCGTGCCTGCTTCTTGGACCACTTGGAGCGTGACAGCAATCAATCGCTGAAGCCGCCTCTGCCTCCGCCGGAGGCGACACATCCGGTCCGGATGCGGACGGATGATGGACGGAGGAGGGTGGACCATTTGCAGCAGCAGCAGCATCCACTTTAGATTCAAAGATCCGGCGCAAGACAGGAGGCACGTTGAGCAAAACATCCATCCATCTATCCACTCATCCGGCCACACGTCAATACGTCCATCCGTTCGTCCATCCATCAATCCATCCATCCATCCATCCATCCATCCATCCATCCATCCATCCATCCATCCATCCATCCATCCATCCATCCATCCATCATCCATCCATCCATCCATCCATCCCATCCATCCATCCATCCGTCCGATCCATCCATCCGTCCATCCATCTATCCATCCATCCATCTATCCATCCATTCATCCATCCATTCACCCATCCATCCATCCATCCATCCATCCATCCATTATCATCCATCCATCCATCCATCCATCCATCCATCCATCCATCCATCCACCCAGCCATCCATCCATCCATCTATCATCCATCCATCCATCCATCCATCCATCCATCCATCCATCCATCCATCCATCCATCCATCCATCATCCACCCACCCACCCATCCATCCATCCATACATAACATACATACATACATACATACATACATACATACATACATACATACATACATACATACATACATACATACATACATACATACATACATACATACATACATAAGCATACATACATACATACATACATACATACATACATACATACATACATACATACATACATACATACATACATACATACATACATACATACATACATAAGATACATGCATGCATGCATGCATACATACATACATACATAGATAACCTATATAAATGCATACATATAGAGTAAGAGAGAGAGACAGACAGACAGACAGACAGAGTGAGAGAGAGCGCGAGAGAGAGCGAGAGAGAGACAGGGTCACAGACAGAGAGAGACAGAGAGACAAACATCGACAGACAGACAGACAGATAGAGATAGGCAGAGAGATAAACGTACATTAACAGCCATAGGTGAATCCCGTGCGGACGGATATAGGAACGAATTCAGTGACCGACCGACTCACTGACTCACTCACTCATTTACGCAGTGACACGCTCACTGACTCGTGTCAGAACCAGTCACTAGCAAACACAGAATCCGAACTAAACAGTCCAAGACAACAATGGGACACAGGACAAAGGCAGACATAGCGTCCACGAGGCAGACACATACAGACAGACAACAGGACAGACACCAGGACGAATTAATTAATATCGGACAAATGCAGACAGACAGAGGGACAGACAAGCAAACATACACTGAGACTACCAGAGCGGAAGAGGAGTTAATGAAGATTCGTTGTGTATCGCCAGCCACAGCATTAAGTGCTATGAGATCGTTAACGATAAGACCGCATCGATCTGTTACAAAATATAGCTACCCATCAGACCTCTGCCTTTCATATAGCGCTCTTTCTACGAACCCGTGCATACAATCTAGATTTGTTATATAATATCATAGCAGCATAAAAAGCAATCACAGAAACTAACCATAAAGGCCTGAATCGTCCTTTATAAAGCTCCATAAACCCGATTATAAACATGGATGTTAGCACGCGCAGAACTAAGCTGGGCAGTCGTTAGATGGTGGCTTGACCGTATATATAGAGCTATGAGTTCTGGTTATGCAGCTCGCGTTTCCAGATATTTAGTAGGGTGTGACCGAATCTTGATCCTGAAATCATTTTGCGCCGGATTTTGCCCTTGATAGGCAGATATCGTTATTGGCGCATCCCAGGACTACCGATCCAAATACCAAAAACTAGTAATATTTTTGGCCAGAAACAATTTCTTTTTTCATTAATACAAAAAACCTGTTTTGGCGACCTCCTGTGGTAATCTTCAATTTTTATCGTTGAAAGTCCTTGTAAAATAATGAAAATGTGAGTCGACGCATCAACAAAATGCGATCGCGGAGTAACAAACAGTGCCTAGAACCAAATAAAAATAAATATTGCCGATTAATCGGATCCAGATTCGACAGAAAAGCGGCCAAATATCCGGAGAGTATCCGGATTCGGAAATTCGCAAAAAAATCCAGTTGGTCACACCCTAATATTTAGTCGATGGAGGAGGAAAGCTGTTAAACCTCACGCTTGTTTGATAAAAAATCGATCGCGAAAAAGGTTGTCAACCTTCATGTTCCACGGACTCGCTTGGCTATTAGGCAACGCCGTGCTTTCTCGGTTGTTGGCCCTTCCATTTGGAATGACCTACCACTTAAGCTCCGTTTTTTACTTGTAAGCCATCTGACAGGGTTCTACAAGTCCCTCAAGTCTTTTTTCTTTAGTCGTGGCTGGGCCGGGAGCGCTCCTGAGTAGTTTCTTGAAGGGGCGCTATATAAATGCTCTGAATGAATGAATGAATGAATGAATGAATGTTCTGCTTTCGGAATATGTGCGAGGAAAGCTGTTAAACCCACAGGCTCGATTTTTATTAACTGTGCAAGGACAGCTCTTGACCCACACGATCAATTTTCGGTCGCTGCGCAAGGAATGCTGTAAACCATGCAGGACGTTTCTCACGAAAGAGAATAGGATTTTAAACAAAGGCATACGGGAAACAATGGAGAATTATTTGCTCATCTGTCTCATGATTTCGAAGTTAGGAACAAAAGAAACTGAGCAATCTTCATACGCGTAAATTACAACTTTAATTAACAATAGTGTTTAACTGTTGTTTTATTGCTACGTTGTTGTGGTGAAAAGCATGCATGGAAGCATTTAGAAGAGAAAACGCCGAAGGGGAAAGAAAACTGGACAAACTGATAGAGACATACATGCAAGCAGACGAACATATTATAGGCACCGAAGGAAAGAGACAGACTGACGATACAACGAAGGAGGAGAGAGACGGGCAGACTCAAAAAGAGGAAGAGATAGCCAGATACACACAGAGAGATACAGTGAGATATCTAGGACAGAGAGATACACATTGCGAGAGAGACAGTCAGATATACAAGACAGAGATAGAGAGAGACAGAGACACACACACACAGACAGAGACAGAGACAGACCGCGACAGGCAGAGGCACAAGACGGCTGTCTGCAGGGTTTCCAGATAAATCACTGGGTAATAAATACCTCAACGACTTACAGCATAAGACCGATAAATCCCTGCATCAGTTGTTTCCTTCCTATACTCGCCTGCTAACTTATATATACATGTATATATACAATTATACATGTGTGTATATATACATGTATATATATGTATATATATAACACTGTCCGTGTCTGTGTGCACCTTTCGGTCTGCCTGGTCCTTGTCTGTCTCTGTGTGTCCTTCTGTCTGCCACTCCTCCATATCTTCGTGTTTCTGCCTTTGTCTCTGTCTCTCTTCAATTAATCTACCTCCGACTTAGCACTTGTCATCTTCCTCATTTTCAATCCATAACATGTCAGTTAAGCTAAACTGTTGATATACAACAGGATAAACGTGAGCTAAATAATCCATATATATCACATGTATGCATATATATATATATATATATATGCACTATAGTAGATGTAGGCACTATATGATCTTGTAATACATGCATGCGTATAGGATAGAGTCAATATATTGGTACGGAGAGATGGTTGAATGGTAACACGCAGGCACGAAGATCAGAAGGACGTGAGTTCGATATCCGCTAGCCCCATAAGGTTGACTCAGCCTTCAACTCCCTAGGGGCGACTTAAAGTGAGGTGTACGACAGATGGGCACCTTGCAGGCTGCCATGCAGTTAAATTCGAATCCTGTTAAACTTGTCATCATCTGTAACTACAATATCATGTAATCTCACTGCGTATTTGTCAGTTTGACAAATAATAATAATAATAATATTATTATTATTATAATTTTTACCCAAGGTAAGTATAATCCTTCAGAAGGCCAAAAATTGTCCAGAGACAGTTAATAACATCTGGAAGGGCTACATTTCATCCAATTCTGGCAAGGCAAAGGTATACTGAGGTAAGTAACGGCGTTGAATCGCTGAATGGTCATGGAAAGCCGTTGGAATAGATTGCTAGTTTCTCTCGGGTCTCCGGAAATTCGTGTTAGATTGTTTCCCAGATAAGAAATGAATGCAAGATCAGTGCTATTGGAAGGAGTGGGCTGTAACAAAACATATGTCTTCCCGCAAATATCCAGGAAATCAAAAGCTTCTATGATTTAAAAAAATAGATAAAACTGTACTTGCTATCAAGCTCTTAGCATTTGTGCTGACAGTTGACATTGTGTATGTGTGTAAAGCTTGCTACTGACGATGCTCTAGAAATTGTCGTAATTACAATTACAATTACAATATGGTCCAATCTATTGTTTGCCAAAAGTATACACATTTAACTTATTCATACATTCAGCAGCAGGCCCGGCTAACTACATTGGTTGGAGCGCCGTTCCATGCATGCGCCTAGTGTTGGCTTATTTCGCATTATTTGAATCACGGAATAGCATGGTTCGTACACATGGTCTTTAAAGGGCGTGACACCCATTCGAACGGGATTCGGTGTATATATACATTCACTGATCAAAATACTTTATATATGTATGTATGTATGTATGTATGTATGTATGTATGTATGTATGTATGTATGTATGTATGTATGCATGCATGCATGCATGTGCGTGTGTGTGAGTGAGGGTGGAGTGAGTGAGTGAGTGAGTGAGTGAGTGGTGAGTGAGTGAGTGAGTGAGTGAGTGAGTGAGTGAGTGAGTGAGTGAGTGAGTGAGTGAGTGAGTGAGGTGAGTGAGTGAGTGAGTGAGTGAGTGAGTGAGTGAGTGGAGTGAGTGAGTGGTGAGTGAGTGAGTGAGTGAGTGAGTGAGTGAGTGAGTGAGTGAGTGAGTGAGTGAGTGAGTGAGTGAGTGAGTGAGGTGGTGAGTGAGTGAGTGAGTGAGTGAGTGAGTGAGTGAGTGAGTGAGTGAGTGAGTGAGTGAGTGAGTGAGTGAGTGAGTGAGTGAGTGAGTGAGTGAGTGAGTGACAGTGAGTGACAGTGAGTGAGAGAAAGACAAAAACAGATGGACAGACAGAGACTGGCAGAGAGACAGAGACAGAGACAGAGACAGGGAAAGAGAGAAACAGAGAAACAGAGATTAAGGAATTGCGCTAACTAGCAGCCTGCAGAAAAAAGTCCAGAAACTGTGGCTGGGTGGGGGTTGATGATTGGTTTGGTTTGTGAGTATCTGTCGTTTGCCCTAATCCCGCTTTCTCTTCTCTAATAAATCCCTCCGCCTCGTGGGTGTCGTCTACCAGATGCAATTTCGCCAGCGCCTATTTACATTGTATCCGTCCGCGGTCGCCGCACGATATCCATCCGCGCAATAACTTATTCGGTCACGTGATACCCGCCCTTGCTTTGTGATCAGGCGCTATATAAGTTAGACGTATGGGCGTCCCGACGAGAAATGAAACCAAACACTACAAACGGTAATGAAGGCAAGGTTGTTTGAAGGTCGGTTGTGTCGGCACGTGATTGTCTACGTACCCTAGGGCGCCATGTTGGCTGAACTTAGCTAAACTATATATATATGCACATACATACATTTATATATATATATATATATATAGGCAAATATATACATTATACATTGTATTTTCGTTTATTAAATCAATAAGGGCAGACTCTGCTCCTTTACATGTGTTATATGTTTGAGTGTAAAGTTTATAATGTTTAGTTTATCAAGAAGTTACTGTTCTATCCACTAGTAAAGATCTTTATATAGCATTCTAGATATACAGTTTCGGGTGTCATACAACTATATACATATACATATAGCTATATAAATATCAATATATTTATACATACACATGCATAATCACATGTCTTGTATACATAGGCCTAGTTTGTATAAATATTGACGTGCAAAATCGTTATAACATTTATTATTTATGCATTATTTATTAAAAGAAATCGTTTCTCATTTTAGTCACGCATCTACGAAATTGACGAAACTAAACAGCAACAATTTCTTTAGCGCCAGCGTCCTATAAGCTTACAGCACATGCCGCGCACATACTGATGTTCCTTCGATACATCAATGTTCTGCAGAATCCAATAAGCCAACAGCACCATCAATCGATTCCTCGCCGTTGTTTCCCTATAGATATATGTTTTACCCCCCCCCCCATACTAGTCTAAGAACAACAACTTATATACATAGGCTATACATAGTATACACAAATATAGCTATATCTAAATAGACACACATACATAATATATTGTATGTTGCTCGTATATATATAGGCCTATACATATATGTAAATATATGACTCGAATATATCTATACATAAAACACAGATATATCCGTCAAAATACACAGAGAATCTGAAATACACGGAGTATTTGATGATATATAATATATATATATATATATATATATATATATATATATATATATATACATATATATATATGCATATATACACATTGACGGCACATCTATATATATATATTAGCAGATCGTCTTATTTTGGGACCTATGCGTTTATCTGATATATTGAATGTTGAAGGCATTCTTCCTATAAAAGAATCAAAGCGAAATCGTTACGATATTTAAGCGCCAGATATTTTGGTTCTCTTGTGGAAGATGCTTCCGATTTAGACAGCTTCTTACATTAGAAAGGGTAAGTTCGAAGGAATTCTTCAAGCGCTGTCCGTGATTCGATAAACTCTTATCTCGCAGGAACTCAATTAAATCAAGTTCCAAGTTGATGATCAGATGCGGAACTATATCAGAAAGAAATGAAGATTATCATGCTCCACTTTACAAAGTGCAAGTTCAATCAAGCAAGACTTAGTGTTGTGTCAAAGAAACCAATTATTCTCATTTAACTCTATAGTATTTAGGATTAATACCAGCATGCCCACATGAAGCCAACAGAGGATGCATTCTCCCACATATGGCCCCTGATGAGCCCATATGAGCTTATACCTAATCCCCATGAAAATGCTGACGGGATCGAATCCAGTTAAAAGACGAAGTACTCCATGACCTCACTGTCGGCAAAGGCTGACAACCACACGACACTAAGTGCGTTTTAAAAGTCTGCACTAAACCTTTATTCCTTTTCTTGCTTGCCACTATATATAATTACGTTTCTATATTTCTTCTTATTTAATTCCTGTTGTTTGCAGTTGGCTGCACTGGAGTCCGTTATAATGGACCACTAGAAAACGTACATCGTGTCTCGAGAGTGTACTCGCAGCCGGAATGAAACACCATTAGTCACGCACTTCGTTCAATGCGGCATCTTGCAGTGTCGTTCGACACGCCGTATTTATCGTATACCATTCATATCTGCTTCATTTTCTACAGCGCACTCGCTTTCTTGCTTGCGTGCGCAGACTATAAATATGTTGCTTCTGGGAGCAGAGGACAATGTCGCACTCCTAAATCAAATCACGGCAGCATGAACATTATTTATTAAGATATTCCTGTGTTTTTTTTATTATATACATGATTTTAAAGGTTTCAATGTCTAATATTAATACTTAACAAGACTTGGAAAGTTTTGTGTTATATATCAAATTGCCAGGATAGACCTACATTTTATTTCATTTTATAGGCCTTACATTAAATTAAATTGCAGATTCGTCGTAACATTTAATGGACTTAATTCCGAAGATAGTACATGTATGTGTTATCATGATAAAATTCCCCGTCAGTCCATGCACGTATACCCGCTTATCTTGTTCATCTCTCACTTTCATCCCCGACTCGCCTGCAGTGCGCAATCTTGGCATCACCTTTGATCCACAACTATGGGGCGCGGTGGTGTAGGGGTATGTTCGGTGCCTTGCAGCCGGAGGGTTGCGGGTTCGAATCCACCCCAAGGGGGTATGTTTGGTGCCTTGCAGCTGGAGGGTTGCGGGTTCGAATCCACCCCAAGGGGGTATGTTTGGTGCCTTGCAGCCGGAGGGTTGCGGGTTCGAATCCACCACAAGGGGTATGTTTGGTGCCTTGCAGCCGGAGGGTTGCGGGTTCGAATCCACCTCAAGCCGCCGCGTAGGGACCCTGGCCCCTGGGCAAGTCCTTCACTCGCAATTGCTCATGCGCTTCGGCGTGAAACTCCGATTCAGTGTCCGCGATGTAGTCGGGAGCGCCTCTCAGTAGAAATCATGAATGGGCGCTATATAAATATCTGAAATGAAAAATGAAATGAAATCACATCTGCACACTCTCGCGCATGCAGATTCGTGACCTCCGCCGCATTCGACCCATGCTTGACTTTTAAATTGCTTCTACTATGGCTGCCTCCTCTGTCTACTAACTATACTTCAACCTTGATTACTGTAGTTCCATTTTCCTCAACCTCTAATTCACCCAATTTTGAGCGACTACAACTCATCCAAAATGCACCCAGACGAGCTGTAACCATGGCGGACACTCAAACATCATCGTATCACTCCCGTTCTTAAATCACTCCACTACCTGAAACTTCTTGAGCACATCCACCTAAAGTCCTATCGCTAACTATACACAACTCCCTACAATATTCCCAGCCACAGTACCCTCGAGATCTCTTCCCATTCCAGCCACCCCGTTCTACCCATCCTCCGTCCCTCACTTTCTCATGTCCCCAGTCACTACTCGTCTCCAGTTCTCCAAACTATATATCCATGTCCCACACCGCACCTCCACCCTGAAACGAACTTTCCTCTGATTTCCGCATATTCTCAGTTCCTCCAACAATACCGCCATTCATCCACCGTCATCTGCCTCAGGCTCCACTACTTATCATCCTACAGGCTTTCCATTACAAAGTGAAGTCTCTCCTCTTCAAGAATTCCTACTCTGATCCATCCGATCTTCCGCCTTCCGCCAATGAAACCCGCCTTAGCAGTTGCTCAGACAATTCTCTCTGGTCTCTCTGGCAATCGGAATTACCGGACTCGGACCTCCACCGGACATCGACCTCTGGACAACTCTATGATACGACGCAGCGCTCGTGAATAAGCTGGTGCCCTGTGCTTAGCTTTAGAGTAGCGCTCTAGAAAATGGGAGTTTACTATGGCGATTACGACATGATGGGTATAAAATTATGTATTAGATTTGCAATATATTAGAATCCAGTACTATAGGCCGACATAAAATCAAATGCCACCAGTCAGTTTATTATTAATTATGAGATATAACATATAGCTCTGTTTTGCCAATTCAAAAAAGCAATTTCCATTAATCAACGTTGCAAATGTAGTTCTGAATATGGCCATTCTTGCTTGTTTTACGACCATAAATACACATTGAATCAAATCTTTGCGCATGCGTAATGGCGCAGATGACGCGCTTGATAAAAAAAATGACCCAAATTTCCTGGAAAAAATCGAACTCTTCACAGAAAACTCGACTTATATACACGGATAAATTTCGCAGATTCGGGAAAACAAGTAAACACCAGCATGCAGCCAGCGTCAGACGAAGTCGGTACAGACGCCTAATGAAATGCTATTATGATGAAGCAGCTTTGGACAATCGGTGTGACGTAAATGAGACGTCATTCTCACTTTACTTGACGTCGTAATGATGCAGTCTTGGAAAATAATCGGCTGCGAAGAAAAACAGGAGAAATTATAAATGTATTGTGTGACGTCATGTCAGACAATCGGTTGCAAAGAAATAAGAGATTCCCATATTACCTGATTGCGTGATCTAGGATAATTAACCTAATTACATGTAGAGGAGAAGCGTTCTGTCTGCTCCCATTGATTGACTAAACGAAAATACAATACAATAATACAATAATACAGATCCTTATATACAAATATTTACTAGTTTATTTTAAAATTCTCTAATTAACTTTTTTTATCCATTATCACTCACGTTAGCATTTATGCGTTTTGTCAGATTGTTTTTCTCAATAAAACGAATAATACTAATAGCCTAATCCGTTGCGAGGTAAATAAGACATTCCCACATGTGTGAGTGTGACGCCAAAATCCAGGACAATCAGTTATGACGTAAATGAGACACTCTTCCCATAATACTCTGCGTCCTGATGACGTCGCTTGGACAATCGATTGTGACGTAATTCCCACTTCACTTGATGTCAAGATGTCGCAGTTGTGGACAGTCAGTTCTGACGTCAAAGAGACGTGATAGATCTTTAATCGTCGAATTCTGGTGTTTGAATTCCTGCGCTGCCTGCGTAATTCGTCGTCCATGGCTGCGTGTCATCCCAGGAGGAAAAGGCTTTTTCCAGAATATACGTGTACTTTGATTGATCGCAGTTGTCGCCTCTCAAACCAACAGATCTAACGGGTTCGGGTTCACGCCTCGGGAATTAGCGTTGCTGATTAATAACAATGGCGCATTGTACTGCATTGTCTAGTCCTGCCTTATCTCGCCCTATCTTACCTTGCCAGTCATGCATCGCCTTACCTAGCATTAGCGTTGCTGATTAATGGCAATAGGCCATTGCTTGCTAACTGGAGCGGGGTGATGGTTGAATGGTAATGCACAGTCACTAAGAACAGAAGGACGCGGGTTCGATACCCGCTAGCCCCATAAGGTTGACTCCGCCTTCCACTCCCTAGGAGGCGATGGTAAGCAGCAGTAGGACGGATCAGTGCCTAACAGGCTACCATACAGTCATAAAATCGATACTTATTTAATTTGTTGTCGTGTGTTCCTACTATTTCATGTAAACATACTGCGATTTGACAGTTTGAATAGAATAAATGAATATTATTTATCTATTTTATTACTTTATCTGATCTTTTTCTATCTAATCTTACTTCAGCTTAGTTTATGTTACTTTGTCTTATCGTATCCTATTCTACCTTGCTGAGCCAAATCTATCGTATCTAACCTCATCTTACCTAATCTACCCTTATCTTATCTGGCCTTACCAACACCTCTGAGGCTTAAGCGTAGCTGCTTAAAACTAATCCATTACACTGGATCTACCAAATCTCACCCGACATCACTACAACTGTCTCATCTGCTTCTGACCTTACCTTGCTTGGCATTTGACCTTTACCAAATTGGCTGGAAATATGTGGAGGCATTGGCGCCTTACACAGTATTTTAGTCATAGTCGTCAAAAGCGTTTTTCGTTTTTTATTTTGTTCCAAAGAATATAGTTTTTTCGTTTTTCTTACTTTTCGTCCCGTTTTTTCCTTTTATATGTTCTGTATGTAACTTTACTTGTTTATTTACTGTCTGTTACTACTTTGTTTAATTTTATTTTTGTCTTATGTCCCCCCCCCTTACGTTGTCTTCGGACTTTCAAGGATTCAGCTAATTTACGTCACTATTTAAATTCATCATTTGAGACTTATGTAAGTCTTATGTTAGTCTTTACTAATAGAGTTGTGTTATTTGCTGATTGTAAATAAAGGTTTTTAATTTTAAAATGCAGTACAAGATGTTACAAAGTCAAATATTTTTTTCCGCATTTTCCGTTGTTGTTTTTCTTTCTCATGTAAAAGACGTTTTTAGTTTTTTATTCCTTTTTACAGTTTTTAGCAACTATGACCACAGTCGTGCTATATAAGTTCTTAGGTTCCTAGATTAGTAATCATATACGATATCCGTGCTGAAGGAGAGCAATAATAAACAATGATAATGAAGGAGCGAATTGATTACACGCAAGCTATAAAACCCTTGCGTGAAAAAACCTGTTCTCTTGAAAGAATGGTGCAACGTTCTGATTACGATCGCAAAAAGGTTTTCCGTGACCCTGACGGGCTGGCGCTACATAAATCATGCCGACCCGTCATTCTGTATGACCTCTGACCTATAAAGGTCAAGTGGGGCAAAACGCTTCTATAATTGAATACGTGCGTCCGATGTGTGTATGAGAGGCAGGCAGAAATGAGTGTGGCATAATTATATGGACACACTATGGGTCTCATATAAACAGAGTCTCTCTCTGTGTAAGGAAGTAAGTAGGTGCGTATGTATATAAATGGATGTATGTATGAATGTATGTATATATGCATGTATTTATGTATGCATTTATGTATTCACTCATTCATTACTTGAATTTGTATAGCGCCTCGTCAAGGGAACTACTCAGAGGCGCCCCCAACCCCAGCGCAGCCAAATAGGAACATTTTAAGTTGAGAGAGGAATGCCTGAGAAGGGGTTCTAGGAAGGGAGCGGAGTGCCAGAGGAAGGTCATTCCAGGTCGAGGGGTCAACCACAGAGAAGGCACGGCTTCGCCTGGTGGAGGTGAAAGCAAAAGGGACAGAGAGAAGGCCATCACATGTACTGTATGTATCTGTGCATGCTTGTATATTATGTGTGTATGCATATATGAAGGCCTTATGCATGTGTATGAATATGCACATGTATGTATGTGTGTATGCATTTATTCATGTATTTATGTAAATATGGCGTAGTACCTACGGGATAACGGGAAGTAAGTCCACTGACTGAACCCAAAACAGTCCGATCACTGAGTTCTCGCTGCAGGTCTCTGCGTTCTTCAATGCCACATTTCTGGTACACGACTCTCTGATAAATGTCAGACATTACTCTTTAAGAGTGCCATATATGAACATAGATCTTGATCGAAGTCCGTGATCGATCTTCTGGTCCGAACCTTCTGGATTTTGATCGATCGCTTGAGACCCGCCCTCCAGTGGCGATCGCAAGACGAGCGATCCGATCGCTCCATATGCGGCTCAATCGGGAGACTGCGTGCAGCAATCACCGATCGAGATTAGATCCTAGAAATTTCCTCCACCGCGAAGTCGACCAGTTCCAAACACGCGACTCTGATCAAGGCACTCCTAACTAAGATAATTTATAGCTACTGACAGCCAGACATGTCACATAGACACACAGACAGATATTGAGAAAAACACAGACAGAGATAGAGACGTGGACAGAGAGGCAAGCCGGCGAGTCAGATAGATAGTCCGTGTAATTAATAATTATGCTTCAAAGAATTAGTCTTATATGATTGAATTGCATGCACTAATTGAATACACGGGTGGAATAAAGCACTAAGTGCCATTATTTCTTTTACACGCTTTTCGCGTGTTTCCTGTAGATTAGTCTCTCATCTATGGAAGAAAGCACTAATGATCATTAATTCCAGTAAATAGTAACGTTTCATTCGCCGTATGGCAGCACCCTATCAGTCACACGTAAACAAAATGGACGCTCGCGCAGAGCACGCTAATTCATTGTCTTCAGAAGTTAATATTACTTATTATTCGTCACAGTCTAGTGATGAAACGGAATACTATGATATTGATTCGGAATTTGAAAGGCAGAGTGGAAGTCGTGCTAAGAAAAAAGGCAAGATTCGGACAAAACACGAGGACTTATGGTCGGATAACACGAGGAAGCGAAGGAAGAATGCGGTTAGGATAATACTTGTAAAATATAGTTTCTATTCAAATAATAATGCAGTAGAAAATAGTATTTCTTCTGGGAAAAATGTCAGAATGCTTTATAACATCCTTATATTAATGATATTATTGAAAACTCAGGACTTGTGCTATTTCACACCAACCATAATAGGCAAGCATGCAGGCGGGTAAGTAAACAATAAATCCCTTAACGGTTTCATGTTGTGAATACTAATTGACAAAATAACGAAATTCATGGTCAAATAGCATACTGCAACGTACTAACACATCATATTGGTTCTAATGATCAATGGAAAACATAATTTGGAAAAACAAATTTCATATCGATTTTACTCGATATGACTTTTTTGTACTTAGTGCTTTATTCCACCCGTGTATTCAATTAATCCACGCAAGGAGTTAGTCTTATTTTATTGAATTGCATAAAGCCATGCAATCCCAATTATACGATACCTGCGTCTACTCCTACTTAAATATCTAGACAAGCAGAAGGACAGGAAGTTACATGATCAGAAAGACAGACAAATAGATGCATACACAGACACAGACAGACATATGGACAGACCGATACACAGGTACAGAAACAGATAACTTTGTTGGAATTGTTGCAAGGGATAGAAATAGGATGAGAGAGAAATAGAGACAGAGACAGAGACAGACAGACGACAAGAGAAAGAGACAAAGAAAAAGAGAAAGAAAAAAGAGAGAAATAGATACATAAAACATAGAGACAGAGACCGAGAGTGACCGAGAGAGACCAAGAGAGAGTGACAGAGAGAGACAGAGAGAGTACGATATAAAGACAATTTACCAGGGAGGAAAGAAGGCAGAGAAGAGAACGACAGAAACAGAGAGAAAGCATGACGGAGAAAGCGACAGAAAGAGACAGAGAACTTACGAGGCAGTCATAAAGGAAGGAAGTAGTCCACAGCAATCAGTTATATCTACAGGCGATCCATTTGTTTTACATGTCGACATCTACGAATTAAAGTGGACCCGTAGGCCTACATTGCTTTATGAGAAAATATGCAATATAGATACAACGCTTCTTATATATCTGTTTCTCAACCTGTCTTCTCTATTTCTGTGTGTCTGTCTGTCTGTCTGTCTGTCTGTGTATATGTAAGTCAGTTTCTGTCTGTCTGTCTCTGTCTGTCCCTGCTGCCCCTGTCTGTCTGTGTCTCTGTCTGTCTGTCTGTGTCTCTCTGTGTCTGTCTGTGTCTGTCTGTGTCTGTGTGTGTCTGTCTGTCTGTGTCTATCTGTGTCGGTCTGTGTCTGTCTGTGTCTGTGTCTGTGTCTGTGTCTGTCTGTCTGTCTCTGTCTCTGTCTCTGTCTGTCTCTGTCTGTCTCTGTCTGTCTCTCTGTCTCTGTCTCTGCCTCTGTCTCTGTCTCTGTCTCTGTCTCTGTCTCTGTCTCTGTCTCTTGTCTCTTTGTCTCTGTCTCTGTCTCTGTCTCTGTCTCTGTCTCTGTCTCTCTCTCTCTCTCTCTCTCTCTCTCTCTCTCTCTCTCTCTCTCTCTCACTCTCTCTCTCTTTCTCTCTCTCTTTCTCTCTTCAACCTTCGTAAAGAATTCGGCGACAGTATGATCAGAATTGAAACCAGAAAAAACGAAAGTCATAAATAAAACATCTACAGCGACCAGAAAGCTCGGATTTAACGGTGACTTCGCAGAAAATGGACCGATGATAACACGAAAGTGTAATACATGCAGCAATTGGAAGTGAGACACTTCACTCTAACGAAGCTGCCCGGCTGTTCGGCGTTCCCACAGCTACCCTACGAATGCAACTCGACGGAACGATTGCGCTCCATGGTGGAAACAACAAATTTTTTAAGTCGATCGTGTGAATTGCCTCTACACGTGGAGAAGAATCTGGCTGAGCACCGCATCGATCCAACTAAATCTAGATTTTATGGCCCATTTACGAACATAACGTTGAGTCGAGCGATTCACGTAAACAAAAAGAAAACTTCCACCAACGAAGAGAATGATGAAGCCAACAGGCAACATTTCTCGCAAGAGCTCCTGGCTGTTTTGGTAGTTAACGTGTTCGTCAGTTCTTTGAATTGCTTCAAAAATTTGCTGTCGCAGAAAAATTTATCAGTGCCTAGAATCTTCAACGTTGGTGAAACTGGTTTCAGAGCTGTGCAGAAGTCTCAGAGGGTGTTTGGTAAATGATGGAAACGTCGGGTTCGTGCAATAATCAGCATCGAACGAGGAAGGAATGTAACACTCGCAGTCTCGCATGCAGTTTTAAGTCCACATTATTAATTATATTGTTATCATAATATCATAATTGTTAACTAGTACTAGACTATTTATTAACACATTAATTAAATTATTATTATTGCTATTATTATTATTATTATTATTATTATTATTATTATTATTATTATTATTATTATTATTATTATTTTTTTTTATGCCCTGAGGTACTTCATTCCCCCAGGGTCTTAGAAATTATAAAAGCGTTGTATTCTGGAACGGCTACCCCTCATCCATGTCAATTAAGGGTTTAATGAAGGAACCACTGAAAGCAACAGCGTTGAAGCGTTGTATTGTAATGGAGATACGCTGGAATAAGAAGCTGGACTCTCTGGGTTCGCCGGTTGCTTGTGTCAGATGGCGTCCCAGGTCTGAGATAAAATCAAGGCCTTTGCTGTTGATTGGACCTAGCGTTTCCATAGCAATCGGAATAAAAACGTGAGTGTCGAGGAGGGCGGAGTATTTCTGGTTCTTTCTGTCCTCTGCCAAGCCAGCTGCTGCTCCGGCTCGGGTGGCTGATGCGGCAAGGTAGGATGGTGCCAGCGTGTCCACCACCGTGGCATCCCACACCAGGCCTCTGCCAGCTCTCCATGGAATGAGAGTGATGCCATCCGGTCTTTTGCCGTCCGAACGAAGCAGGCCTTGAGGTTCCTTGGTCGCCGGGAACCCTGCTTTAACTAGAGCCCGGTAGAACAGGTCGTTGAGGACACCATGGCGAGCCACACGGCCAAAGCCCAATGAACAAGACAAGCCGTGCTCGCCCCTCGCGGTGACAAGTGCGCCACAAGCACAAGTGTGTGGTTCGCATATGCTGGCTCCCAAGCGCAATCCAACCGCCACTCTCATGGCCTCGTCACTCAGTCTCAAGCCACAGGAAGTGATCGGCAAGGAGTAAAGCCAGTCTCCGGCATGCTGAGCTGTGATGGCCCTCCATCGGGCCTGGTCATGTTTCTCTATTAGCGGGTTGAATAGCTCTGAGAACGTCTTTTGTAGTAGTGGTTTGTCCCATTTGGATTGTATATGAGTTGGGAAGTCTTCTGTGATGTTGGTTCCCAGATCCGCCTGCCACAATGCCATTAGCTTCTCAACTTGTGGGTCTGGCTGGTTGCCTAGCTCTCTGAGGATGTCTGACTGGAGAACGAGGGTGCCCGCGGCCGATGCCAGAAAGGCGGGAAGTGCCAGCGACGACACCCTACGTACTCCCAGTCCTCCCATGCCAATTGGAAGAGTGGACTGAAGCCATTGAGACTCAGACAGGTTGATGTTTAAGATGTTCTCCAGGCCCTTTCGGAGACGCTGGTCGTACTCAGCCAAAGCGGGGTGACACACACATGGCGCACAACGTAGACTGTAGAGCATCTTTGGGGCGCCCAGAGAGCTTCTGAGTATAAGCAGTGCATCTTGGCGCGCTATTAGGCTTAGTCTGTTAAGAGCTTTGCTCAGCTCCTCCACTCTGGTGTCCAGTGCTATTTGAAGAGCTGACCCAGTGGAGAGCGGTGCTCCTAAGAGGCAGATCAGGTCTAGGTTCAACCTTGTGAATTGTCTGAATGATTTGTGAGTGACTTGTTGCAGATCTGTGGCTGTCACTTCACATTTCGCTCTGTTAAAGACGAGGCCCAGGTCTGCACATTCTGCCTCCAAAGAATCTATGTCTGTCTCAACCGTGGATGATGGTCCACCCAAGGATATGTCGTCTAAATATCCGAAGGCTAGAGGAGAAGTCAACTTGAGGAGGGCAGGTTGAAGAGGTAGACAGAACAATAGAGGGCCCAGCGGATCGCCCTGCTGTGGGCCAACCATCGATAGTATTGTGTATTTGCCAAACTTGAGCTGAGATGTTTCTGCGTAAGCCAGATGGCAGTAAGGCGCAATCTCTGGCAGAAGAGTGTTGACAGATGATAGCATGCGATCTCGATAAAGACTGTTGAAAGCGTTTGATATGTCGAGCTTTACAAAGACGGCGTTCGAGTCCAGATCTGCCAAAAATCGACGTGAAGCATGAACTGCAGCCTCTGCTCCTCCTGAAATGCCCACACCTAGTTGTCTTGGTGACAGGTAGGATAATATTTTGGGTACTGAGTAAGAGTTGGCACCCTTGGAGGCCAGTCTGCGCCATAGGTATCCTATTACAATGGGACGCAGGCCACCTGTTTTCTTCCTGAGAGCGAACAGCGTGCCACCGAACAAGATCGATCTGATTTCTTGCGGGCAGATGCCTTTCAGCAGTAAGTTGATTAATGCTGTGACTGCAGAGACGAGAGTTTGGCCGGCATCGGCGGATTTGATCATTTATTATTATTATTATTATTATTATTATTATTATTATTTTATTTTTGGCCCGAGGTATACAGGATCCCTCAGGGACTTCAACGTTGAGTCGATAATAAAAATTAATAATAATTAGTAATAATAATAATAATAATAATAATAATTATTATTATTATTATTATTATTATTATTATCATCATCATCATCATCATCATCATCATCATCATCATCATCATCATCATCATCATCATCATCATCATCATCATCACAGGCTATTTATTATTATTTTAGCACAGCATACGAGTCCATGGGAAATGCGTTCCTGTGCTTGTAATTTTCCTGAAAAAGTCAATTAAGAGCTAATTGGTTGAAGTTATTCCTCCTATTGGAAGCATTTTTCTTTACAGGAAATTGCTGGGTGAATGAGGAACTGCGGCCTAAACATTTGACTGCTACTGCGGAGCTCCGTCTTGACAGGGAAAGGTTTTCTCATTTTCGATGGACAATTGTCTCACACTCAAAATATATCGACTCTGCATGCAACACACTCCAGATGTTGGATCAAACATGCTTCTCCTGACGTGGTTGCAATCAATGGATCATATTTGTCAAACCTTTTTTAGAGAGAGAGAGAGAGAGAGAGAGAGAGAGAGAGAGAGAGAGAGAGAGAGAGAGAGAGAGAGAGAGAGAGAGAGAGAGAGAGAGAGAGAGAGAGAGAGAGAGAGAGAGAGAGAGAGAGAGAGAGAGAGAGAGAGAGAGAGAGAGAGAGAGAGAGAGAGAATTCAGAATCGTAATCCAAAGGAGGAGCCAGGCTGGAATCAGATATATCAGAGAAACGAGAAGCCAGGCTATACGGTTCGTACGCAAGTTGAAAGAGAAGAGTCATAGGTTTAGACCCGATTCACATAAAAGAACTAATTAACAGAACCGACAAGACGGAGCCGCGAACTACAACCAGTGCAGGCCCTACTTATTGACAGACAGGATACGTACTGATGCAGAGTACAGTGTTGGTGAATTTCCAAGGGAAGAAGATCTGGTCAGAGGAAGATCAGATCTGTAATGTTTCGATGAAGGGTTTTGCGAAGCTTCATCAGTCGCAGGCAACGATGACTATAGACTTCGAGGCGACTGGTGGGTCCGCCACTAATAGACCTATTCCAACACAGGAATAACTTTCAAAATGTTTTGACTTTCCATTTGGTAGGGATAGAGCCGTTTGCGCGGAATCTGGAGGCTCCATTATCACTTCCACTGGTTCATATTACACATATACTTCATATTATGAAGCGGTTCACCTTCTAAAGATCAGGCGATCATCAGGCAATATGAGCAATTTTCAGGTATTTGGAAAATGCTTAAACTTAACTTGTAAGGAATAAGCAATCTTCTCTTATCATCGTCTCCAACTCATGCCAAGTAATGCCTTGAATAACTAAACGAAAACTCCCATTTCTCTATCTGTATCTCAATCGTAATCTCTAGATTTCTACAGCGCTCAAAAAAGCGAAGTCGCTAGCAACAGTTACTCACAGGAGCTTACTCAAAACAAAATCGTTAGGTAGAGGTGTAAAAATCTGTCCCAGGTCAAAAAACCTCCGTCTCCAATATATCCCCATCACGTAGCAGCATTATCCCTAAGGTGGCCCATATTAGTAGCCTATTCCCTACGCAATATACATACGATATAGGAGGGGCCGTACATCTCAATCATTATTCTTAACCTTCGACTTGAAATTGGTTTATACATAATACAGACGACAGGTTTATTCACGATGCGGACGCCAGTTTGCGTACCTGACATGAACGTTGAGCGGGCTGCTGCATTCGCTGTGGGAATTTGGGAGGATGTCGCAAGGCGTCACGGGAATTTGGGAGGATGGCGATGATTTTATGCACGGCATAAATTGCGTTAAGTCAGATGATGATCGCCTGATCTTTAGAAGGTGAACCGCTTCACGCTTTAGCACCTGAGAATATCGCGTCTATATAAAAATCACAGCTGAATAATGTTCACACGCAGAAGTGACATTTATACACACACATATAGATATTTATATTACTATATATAACGTTGTGTGTATAAAATATATATCGATATTTAAGTATACATATATACAACAAACCAACTATTCATATATGTGTGTGTGTGTGTGCGTGTGCGTGTGCGTGTGTGTGTGCGTGTGCGCGTGCGCGTGCGCGTGCGCGTGCGCGTGCGCGTGCGCGTGCGCGTGCGCGCGCGCGTGCGCGTGCGCGTGCGCGTGCGTGCGTGCGTGCGCGTGTGTGCGTGTGCGTGTGCGTGTGCGTGTGTGTGTGAATACGTGGGGTATATGCA